>CM061349.1:137319031-137356531 GCA_030867105.1 Liasis olivaceus | reverse complement strand
CATTTGTACATCATGAATCAGATTTAAGCATCAATTAGCAAATTACCTATTCTCTAATACATATATATGTATACATAATAAGATCAGTCAATGCTATTTCATAATCTCAGGACTAATGGAATATCTTAAATGGAGGCAATGCTGACCCTTTTCCCCTCAACCTGAAAATCTTCATGTGTTATTTATTTGTATTTACATTTTTATCCAGCTTTCCTACCACACATCCATTCAGAGCTTATCATTCCCATTAAACAATGAAATGCTGTCATAATATACACTGAAATACTACTTTTATAAAAGACAGTTGAAGTCCAAAGTTGAACTGAGCAGTGCTGTGTAAATCTGTGTAAAATTGCACACTGGAGTTTGTGTAATTAATATGCTCAATTGCAATTAACACTCTTAAAGCATATTAGCCTACAAACAAGCCAACCAACAACATCGGCAAAATGCTAGGCATAAGAAAGCATGGAGGGAGAGAAATATTTTCACCAATTGTTGAAAAGTTCTGATTGAATCGTTACTGTGCTTTTTTTTAATTTTCCATAAAAGAAGTAGCAGATTAATGAGGGAAATATTACCTCTAATTTAACTTTTGTCAAGAGTTAAAAGCCTTTGCTGGAGGTGTAGATTGATGCCTCCAGTCACAACACTCTTGAAGGGAGCAGAAAGAGAGAAAGGAAGGAGGCTGGGTTGGAACGGGCAGCACGCTACTTCAAGAGAAGAGCTAGGATGAAGCGAAAGACACCCATAGAATTAATTGCTACATCAGAAGGAAGCTGGAAAGGCAGAAACTCGTTCTAGAATGAAGATCTAATGGTAACAGGTTACTCCCAGATCTATTGTTACTTTTAATAAAAGTTATAGCCTCAAATTCTTACTCTTTTAATCATATCTTACACAAATGTCGTTGTACACTTTTTTCCCTCTCTTCCTCATTTCCCTTCAAGAGTGGACAGTCTGAAGGGTGATAAATAATTCTCCTTGCTAATTTCATCTCTTTTCTCCCAATTTTAGGTGCGTACAAAGTTGCTCTGCATTGAATAAGACACTTTTTTCCTTCATATCCTGTAGTAGCTTAACTGTAACAAAAGTACTTTATTTGGTATAGAGTGCTCACATTACTTTATGCATATTCTCTAGCTATAACTCTTGTGAGATAAATCAGTGGGCTGTACATGATGTTGGCTTGTTCTAGTGGGAAACCTTTCTCCTCAATTCAGTTAGAAGTGATCTTCCTATCTACCACAAGCCTCTGTACCTTATCCTCTACTGTTCTGCAGTCTTCTCTAACTTTCCAGATCTTTTGGAGATATCAGAAACTATTCCGACTGGACAAGAAAAACTTACATGGCCCACCTTGCCTCGGGACGTCCCTTCCCCTAATGGAAGATGTTGGTAGGTAGACCCTAGTGTTATTATCTTCGATATTACTGATGCAAAGGCTGATGAGAAGGTAGCAGAAGTAGTAACCACTCAGCCACTTGGTACATTTTCTAAAGTAAAGCACTTCCTGTACTCACTGTGGATTTTGGGGAGGGAAAAGCAGACGCTAACCAGAACACATTTCATGTCAGCCACTGTCCCTTTCCAATTTCTGCTGCCTCCCTCCAGGATTCCAGGTGGGCTTTGTTCTCATCTAATTATTAACACAAAGAATAAGTACAGCAAATTCGGCACAAGATTCACAATATAAGTTTGGAAATGCTGATTTATTGTCAGATTAATTTGTTCCAAATTAATTTGTCTCATGTAGTTGATGTATTGTTACATAGCTTTTGTAAGCCACCGAGATTTGCTTGATTGAAGGGGCATAAAAGCAATTTTAACCAATAAATAAATGACACAGAACTGGCCCTTGGCAAGAACAGTGTCCCAATGATTCTTGCATTGCATTATTAGCAAGGAAGCAAGAATGAAAGGGGTTTATGCATTTCCTAGCAGAACTAGTAGCGTCACATTCAAATGAAGTTCCTTCCAAGGGGGGAGTTCTAAATAGATAAACAGAATGAGTCTTATGCTATAGCAACACAGTCAGTTTGGTCAGTCTCCTGCACATAGTTTGTAAAATACTAAACTCAGTTCTAACCTTCACAGTATTCTGCAACTGATGTTTTCATGCTTGAAAAAAAATCTAACCTGCCTTCTTTCTGGAGTCAAGGGGATGACCATGGCTTTAGCATTTAAATTTTCTATCTAGCTAATACCCTTAATGCTCTTAGCTCATCAGTATAAAGAACTAAGGAGAAGGGGAAAAAGTGCCTTGCCTTAAGCCACTCTGTGAATCCCTGGCTAGTTGGAAGCTCAAACTCCAGGTGATGCTCAAGCCTACATTTTTTTCCTCCAATGGTTGGCGCTGGCTGCAGAGGATCAGCTCAAGAGCAGAGAAGCAATATGGTTAGGAATGACTCAACCCTTTTCTGTCCTACCATTTGTCCAGATAGATTCCCCCTCCTTTTGCTCTCCACTTGTGCAGGAAAAGAGAAGACAATTCATACAAGCCTTGCTCTACTCTCCCAAGCCAATAATCCCCTTTGTGCAGTTATGACACTTAGGAAATAAAACAATGGGGTGGGATGATAGATTAAGATAGACAGAAAGAGAGAGAGAGAATGATAGAAAGATAGAAAAGATGGAAAGATAGAAAAATAGAAAAATAGAAAAGACAGACAGAAAAGATAGAAAGATAGAAAAAGAAAAGGAAGGAAGGAAGGAAGGAAGGAAGGAAGGAAGGAAGGAAGGAAGGAAGGAAGGAAGGAAGGAAGGAAGGAAGGAAGGAAGGAAGGAAGGAAGATGATATTATCTGTAAGAGTGTGGGAGTGATTATCAGTAAAATTGGCATAGGGAATAATAGTGATTTAATGTTCCTGAATCTTGGAGCATTGCTTAAAACTGAAATGTAGTAAATAAATAATACTTTACTTAAGTTATCCTTCTGATGGTTAGTGCTAAGTTACTAAACTATATAGAAAAGAGGTAATAAATATTTACTTGCTACATGGGCAGCAGGGGAGGCAATAAAAAAATCAAACTCTCCTAACTAATATGCAGCTGTACTCCCCATCAGTGATTTATCCCAGAGTTGGACACCGGAGGGCGGAGGGGAGGTGGCGGGGAACTTGCTTGAGAAGCTCACCTCTTCCCTGTCCAGAACTCGGCCCACAGCCAGGCAGTTTTCCCCTTCTGACAGCTCACATTCCTAAAGGCCAAACATGCACAGCATGTATTCAAATCATGGGAAGGGGAAGTTTAGCAATGCCCTTTCCCCTTTTTTTGTGTGGAGTGGGGACAAGGAGATGGGGGAGTTGGGTGGAACACTGAATGAATAAATGAATGAGATGGGTATGAGATTTTTTTGTAAGCACTTACTAAATTTTAGGGGTTTTAGAAATGATGATGACCTGCCCTTGCTAACACAAAAGACTCACTTAAGGACAATATGTTCCAAAATCATATCCTTACACCAATTCTAAAAAAAACAAGGCAAAATACCCAAAGAGAAAAACAGTTTCCCTTCATTCCCAAGTCAGTTCTGGTTATCTCCTACTCCTGCCTCAAATGGCTAATACTAGACCTGTGTCCCATTCCAATTTTATTACTGAGATTCAGTCACAAAATGAAATTTCCGTATTTCCTATGCAGGAATGACTAACTAAAGACCATACTATTTACAGCTTTTTTTTATACTAGTCCAACACCAGATTATTGATATATGTCAGCCCCCATAGGGAGATCAGACCAGGAAATCAACTCTACAGGAAGGTTAAAACTACCTTTACTGAAACTGGCTACACTAACAGACTCTTGCAAGTCTAATTGTGCTGTACCTCCTCCTCTTTCTTACACCTCAGTAAATTAGGGAGGCATCTGCCTGAGCCTCTTCTGAAGGTTATCCAGTTGTCCTGGACTTTAAAATGTTTCATCCCCTTTTGTCTAATTTAGCAGTTTCTGCATATTTCCATCAAGATCATCTTTCTTACACTCTGTGATATATGACTTGATGCTTGACTATGACGACGACTATTATTACTACTAGCAATAGCAGTGCCATTACCTTACTGAAAATCTATCTATCTATCTATCTATCTATCTATCTATCTATCTATCTATCTATCTAATGTGTCACCGCCCATCTCGTTAAAGAATGACTCTGGGCAGTTTACAGAGAAGCTAAAATCAATTAAAAATACAATGTAAAATGGTCCTGAATAAATAGTAAATAAATATAGTCCAAGAACTGATGTTAAAATATTAATGCAACATAGTATTTTAAAAACCTTTTATCATATATAAAGAGCTTTCTCTAAAGCAGTGTTTCTCAGCCTTGGCAGCTTGCAGTCGTGTGGACTCCAACTCCCAGAATTCCCCAGCCAGCTCTAAAGGTTCTCCGTGCAAAGAGGCCAAACTCCTTTCTGAACGAAACTTTCAGCAGTGCAATGGTTAAAGGCTGTCAGCTGAATTTCACAAATTCCATGAGGGACTGGAAGAGTTGTGTCAAGTCTTCATTGTCGGCCAGTGATCAAACATCTCCTCATTACACTTCAATATTGTTGCCTCTAAAGGTCACCATTGCTGAACATAATCACAGAAAATCAAAACTGCAAACTTTATATATCATAGAGTAGTAAATAGCTTGGAGGTTTATTTTCTGGTGCCTGAACAACCTTCCAAACCCATTTATAAATTCCTGGCCACTGTGGCATGAACCAGACACATGGTGTAGCAACTAACCAAAGCTTCAATTAAATCAATTTCATGTAAAATATATATATGTTCAATAATTTATTGGGTCAGCACTGACTGGTCTGATGAAGCAATGTTGCTCGGTAACTTTCATTTGCATACTTTAAACAACCACCACCATTACAGTGGCTGTTTCTCTCCCCCCTCCCTTCCCCCACAGCTTAAGGCAACACGGCTCTAAGCAAACAATTTGTGGGTCAGCTTCCTGAGACTTTTCTTTTTGCACCCTCTACAAAGGCATATACTGAATTTGCTTAGCAGATTTCTATGGAAGGCAATAAATCATGTGGTGCCCATTATTTTTCCCTTTCACTGATTTTACTCAACATTAATTTAGCCAATCTGTCACCTCCTGAGAAGCAGAGGCCAAAAGCAGGGGATAATCAAACACCAAGAAAGAGGGTAGCCTATCGCAAGGGAGCATCCGGCCCCTATTCACGAGAGAGAGACTTTATACATCCCCCACACACTGCACTGGGGACTCAAGTTATGTCTTCTTCCACTTTAGCTTCTCTATTCTCTGTTGTGCAGCATGGAATTGCACAGTAACGCAAAGAAAAGCACACACACACTTCCTGGCCCAAGCTACTCGTCTAACACAGGAAGCATTTTTATCATTTGAACACTATTAGGTCCAATGATACGACTCTGCAGTGATTGTACTTGAAGCTATTGCTTAAGCAATTCCGTATATGCGTACAAAATGCTAAAATGTGGAACTCATTCATTACCATACCAAAAATGGGGGAAGCCTCAAATCATGAACAGTTCCTAGTTGCACATGCAGTAATTTCCTGAAAGTCTTCCCTTTCCATCAACCTTTTCTTGGATTGTCACTACAACAATTTCAAAAGAGGCATTGTCCTTGAATATTTATGTCAAAGTTGGCTGGTCCACAGATAAGACCCCAGATTGTTAGAAAGCATATATCATTTTAAGGGCAAGTAACATCCAATACTAAGAGGTGAGCTGGTTCGCCTTGAACGACTGGTCATAAGCAGAGCATCCAAAACATTTTTAGGATTTTAGCACAACCATAATGTCTAGTTAAGGAGCAGGTGGGCTGCAGAAACAAGGGATCTCAGAGGGTTTGGGTGTTGTGGTTTGTTGTTTGGGGGTCCCTTCACTTTAACTTAAGTAGGGTGGTATAGTTTAAATACACTTTCAGCACATCTTATATTTTAATCTGTTGAAAGCCATTAAGAAAGTGCATAAGAACTTAGCTTCTTTGGATGTTAATATTTTTGGTGATCCTGCCCATCACAGCCTGCAGTTTGCCTGTCCATTCCATTGCAGCTCTCGACCTAAAAGATTGCCATCTCATGCTCTAATAAATCATGCACAATGAGAGTCTGAGCATATGTTTTAGCAATCCAGGAGAAAACTCTAGAGAGATGTGGGCACCAACTGTGAAAGAAAGCTAAATCCAGGCAGAAACTGTTTCTTTTTTTAATTCGTGTAATTAATGTGTTCTAAGAATTCCTTTTATATTCAATAAAAAGTGAACTGAAGTAATCAGGTAGGAATTGAAATTCCCCTTCTAAAAGGAATTGCAATCTCAGATGACATATTACTTCCCTTCCCCTTGTCTAAATAATCTTGAGACTTTTACAGGGAGGAAACCTATTCTTCTTTATGATGCATTGCCTAGATTCACACACAATGCTAAGCTTTTGTCTGCTTACCCCTGGTTTACTAAATAAGTCACCTTTGGCCACGTTCACCAAACCCGGTCAACCTTAAATCAGTGGCTGGGATGGCACAAGGTAAACCCAAGAAACCACATTGCTGTTTAGCCATCTTTGCCTGGGTTAGGTGTGTGGGTCTTTGGAGAGTCTGGAGAGGTTCTTCTGTTTCTTCATCTGAGGATGTTGCACCAAAAATGCATTAAGCCCATTTAGTTCTAAAATCTGGTAACGTTTTTATGGACAGAAAATGTCTTGTTTTGTTCTCTGATTTGACAATCTTACCTAGGACAGCTTGAAGTCAGAATTTTGAAAATTCAATTCAGGAAAGTGAGAGGTTCAACCTATTCCTATATCCCAGTCAATGGTTCATCAAGCATGCCATTACAGTTTCTATGGCATCAAGCATGCCATTACAGAATCTACTATTCTATTCTATTCTATTCTATTCTATTCTATTCTATTCTATTCTATTCTATTCTATTCTATTCTATTCTATTCTATTCTATTCTATTCTACTCTACTCTACTCTACTCTACTCTACTCTACTCTACTCTATTCTCTATCATCTATCTATCACCTATCTATGTGCCTACCTTTCTGTCTTTCTCTCTTTGTTCTAATTAAGCGTGGAGGTCTGAATGAAGAAGTAGCTTGGTCATTTGATGAAGACAATAATGCAAGATAATTTGAGATATTGGAACATGTATCCTCACCTACCTGGCAAAATATATAATTAAAAATCCTTTATTCAGGGTCACATTATTTGTCTATCTAGCTCTTATAGTGACTAATAGTAGCTTTCGCGTACATTATATCCTTTTCCCCTCACCAAATGTCTGTCCTTTTTAATGAAAATCACCTGTATGCAACACAGATAGTCTACTACTGAGCTATGATATCTTCCGGTTACTTACCTGAGTTCTCCTGAAGTTGAAAAGCATCCTAAACCTGGGGCCACTAGTGGCCTGTGATTAGCTTCCAACTGTCCCATAATGTATGTGAAAATGCATTTTCATCCATATGGGAATAGCTATTTACCAGTCAACAGTGCTGGAAGTAGCTCGTTTCTTTTCATTTGCATTCCCCCCATTTTTTCTTTGAGAAGGAAAGAACCCTAGGGGGGGTATTTAAAACAGCATAAACATTGAAAACCACCCACCACCTGCTAGGTTTCATACTTTATAATCTAAAGAGTCTGAGGAGATGAAAAACTCAAGGTTAATAAGATTATCACCATCCATTTTGACATCTAAATCTGTACTACCAGAGCTTTCTTCACTGAGCAGAAGATTGCAATCATTGAAGTCCCAGGTTTTTGCTTCTCTGAGCAAAACTGAAAGCATTGGTGTGTAGCTGAACATATTTCAGAGGGCATATCATTAACAAAATCACTGGCAGACACAGAAAGAGGCCCTGAGAAACAAAACAAAATAAAAACGTTGCAAACACTCTTTTTCAGTCTTGCTTTCCTAATGAATCTTTCCCATAATAGCACTAGAATCAAATCCTTTTGCGTCATGTTAGATATTACAATATTCTGTTACTTTTTCCAAAATGTTTATATTTTTTCCACCATCCCCTAAGAAAAAAAAGGTATAAAATAAAAGCATTCAAATTCCCACAAGCCAAGATATAGATTGTTTTAGATGTAAGATCAGATATATCATTTGATAAATTAACTGTTTTCTTTTTTAATCTCTTATTTGTGGCTATTCACTTTCTGCATTCCCACCACTTTCCATCTTCACTGAGAAACTGTGGAGGACAGGCATTATGCCGAAGGATTGCAGAAGGGCAAATGCTGTCATCAAGAAGGGAAAAAGAAAAAACCCAGATAACTAACTGGTCTGCCATCAATACCAGACAAAACTCAGGAACTTATTAAGCACTTTGCCTGGGAGCATTTAGAAAAGAATGCATTGCTTGCCAGAATGCAGCATAGGTTTATTAATAATAAATTCCCAGGCATTTGGGTCTAGGTGAGCGGTGTCCCCTTCTGGATGTTTTCATTATTGTGTTTGGCTGCCATTTTATATTTTGTATTTTATACTTTATGTATTGTGCATGTTTTATGTGTTTGTTTGTTTGCTTTTCTCTGTATGCCACCCAAAGTCACATTGTTTGAGATGGGTGGATCTATAAATCCAATAAATAAATAAATACATAAATGCCAAACTAACCTGATCTCCTTTTTTGATAGAAGGACCAGCTCAGTTGACCATGTGAATGCAGTGGACACTGTGTACCTTGATTTCAGCAAGACACTGTATTTACCTAGTGGTAACATAATCTAGCCTACATTTTACCACCTTCTCTTCCATTTCATGGGAGGCTTTGTAAAGAACTGGTGAACAACAGTATCCATTGAGAATATGTCAGCAGCTCCACTTCATGCTGAATGCATCAAGTAGCTACTGCAAGACTCCATCCTAGGCTCTGTGCTCTTCAACATATTTAAAAATTATTTGGATGATAGATTAGAAAATATAATTATCAGATTTGCAGGCAGTACCAAGATAGGCAGAGAGCAGTATCAGAATTCAAGAGGATCTTAGCAAGCTGGAGCAATGGACAGAAATTAGCAAGGTGAATTTCAATAATTGCTAAGTACATTTGGGTGACAGCATTGACAGCAAAACATGCAGACCTGGAATACAGCATCCAGTGCAACATGCAACACTTTAGGAAGGACACTGACAAATTGGAGCATATGCAGGTGAACTTCACAGTTCACAAGTTCATCAGGGAGGCAGCACTTACAACCCACTTGGGGACGAGTGAGGGATTAAGAGTAAGACATCCACATCCCAAAGACTCTACTAATCACATCTCCTGTTGTCCCCTAATGAACCCATCATGTTAGTGAGAAAGGAAGACATTTATGGGATCCCCCCAACCAACTTTCTAGACTGAAGAAGCTGCTTGGACAAGCAGTGTAACGTATCAAACCAAAAGAAAAGAAGTCCAGTTGCCATGACTCAACCTCCAGATATGCAGGAGAGAGAAGCCATGATGATAAGGGACCTGGAAAAGAAAACACACAAGGAATGATTGGAGGCATTAAATATGCTTAGCCTAGTGAAGAGAAGGGAAGGGAACATGATGGCTGTATTCATGTCTCTAAAGGTTATTACAGTATGTAAAAGAAGGGTAAACCTGGGGGTGGCTGGCCCCTTGAAGACACTCCCCTTGAAGACGCTCCCTGAGTCTACTTTTAGTTAACATCAGCTTCTTGGATGCTATTTATTATTCATATAGGAACCTTTTGTAATGTCTTCTTAATTCCTATTTATTCTATTTTAATTACTTCTTTTTTTTTTTACTGTAAACTGCCCAGAGTCACTCTGCAGTGATATGGGTGGTGACAAATTTGAAAAATAAATACATACATACATAAATTGTTTAGAATTGTGCCATGAGACAGGGCACTCCAAGATTCAACCTCTTACAATCTATGATTCTATTATTCTTCTCTTCCACACAAAGTATCACTGCTTCCTAGAGAACTACATTTGGAGTCGCCACATACTGGTAAAAATCCATATTGATATTATGGGATAGATTCCCAAGCGGAGCCTAGCAAGCACTAGCATCTAGTCTCTTATAGTCACCCCTAGAGTTGGACATTATTCTCACAGGGGATATCATTCAGTGCAGACAAACACAATGGATTAGATACAACTGTTTTTCCACTGGAAGGGGGATTCCCTGATATTCTCACTGCAGAAATGCAATGGCATGAAGCAGTAATAATTGACAATTCCTGGAAGGCCACAGTACTACACTGGGAATTTGAAAAGCATCTTAAGGGAAGAGGGTGGCAGCCCAATTCTGGACAGACTGAGGAAAGAAGATCTAGGTAGAAGTTGGATTCTTGAGATCAAACACAGATTCTACTGATTTCATATGAATTTTACACAGAATCCACCTGAAACCTCCATTTAATAATACATCACACTTGTTTGTACAGGTTGCACTATAACAATGATGGATCTGACCATTTAGAGGCACTGCCATTCTGCAAAAATACTGATTCAGGACACAAACCCTCCTGTTTTTTTGTTTTTCTGTTTTAATTTTTACTTTACTCTTGATCCCCAATATCAGGCTTCTGGTAACATGGCAGGAAGCAGTTAATCCCAAGAACAAGTCTAAGTTCTGATTAAATGAATTTATTCAGAAGGAGTCTAAAATAACAGCAGAAGTATTCCAGCAAAATATTCCATTTTCTACTTCAAATGAGAAAACTACATATAAGCAAATTAGGACTGGAAGGTTTGGGGATTTAATAATTTCTGGTGCATCCCATATAAAATCATGAAAGTCCATGAAGATTTGTGCGTTGGATTCACTATTTTTGAACCATAGTGATGTAAAAACATGTTGGATCTATGATTTTATGGCTCGTATGTTGTTTTGGTGTTATTTCAGATAGATCCTATGTAAAATTTGCAGACTCAATTATCTGTGTCTTTGATCTACATTTTTTTGTAACACTGGGCACCAAAAATAATTAAATCTGTCATTTTTATTATATTCAGATGGCTATAATATTGACTTCAGGTGGATTCCATGGATCCATTTAAAAAAAATAATTTTAGAGCTGTTTTCCTGTCAAAAATTCTCAAATGTGTGATCGTTAAGGCTCATTCTGCACAGACAGATCCAGTGTAAAAATCATAGGGATACATGAAGATCCATGTCTCAGATTTTTGCTCAAGGGCACCAACATCCATTAGATCTATGATCATGATGGTTCATTATGTGTAGAAGGATGTGACCTGTAATTTGGTGGACATTTTATGTGGATCCCATTTAAAGCTTGTGTGGATCGATGAAAAATCCATGTTTTCACAGCATGGCAGCATCAAAACCTTGTCAATCCATTATTATGAATGCTCACTGCCTGCTGATGGAGATCTATCAAGTAGAGCCCATACAAAATTTGTGTGGATCCATAAGGAGCCATGCCTCAGATCCATGTTTTTAAACCATAGCAGCATCAAAAGTATCACATTTGTGATAGCTCTGAAAAAGTCACCCAGAGGTTCCTGGACCAGTTCCCATTACTACAGTAAGTAGAGACAAGGCCATCATGCAGGACAACAGGAGCAGGACAGATCGATGCCAGCGGGGAGACCGTCTGGAAGAAGCCGGAGCTGGGCCATATCAGCCAGAGCAGCTGGCCGCAATCATCCCCCCCCCCCTGGCGCAGGCTGGACAAGGAGGCTCGTGCCTGCTCTATCAGCGCCCCCGGGCCTTTGGCGCAGCGTCCTCAGACGGGGCGGCCACCACACCCACCTGCCCGAGGAGGGCCGGCAGCTTCCTTCTCGCCCCTCGCATTGTCTTCGAAACCCACTCGATCGTTAAGGGAACCTGCGGGATGGCAAAGCTGCGCTGCACTGAGAGGGAGGGGAGGGGAGGGGAGGGAGGGGAGGGGAGGGTTGCTGACGGTAAAGGAGCGAGAAGCTCCGGACAGGCGTTGAAGGTTCAACCCTGCGCCCGGTGGAGAGCATCAACACGAGGTCTCCAGCCCCGCCTTTGCTCCCCCCGCGCTTCCCAGGGCAGCCATGCTAACCTTGCCGCTCCTCTTCCTACCGCGTACCTACCTCTAGTATTCCAGATGGGGGGGGGGGAACCTACATTAAGAATTTTGTTCAGAGCATATCTCCAAAAACGCCAGATTGATCTGATGATTTCAAACAGTTTTTCAATAATAGCTAATAGTGGTGTCCTGCTGAGTTCAAAAGATGGAGTTCTTTTGTTGGGAAAAAGCCCTGTTAAATACTGCCATCATTACAGATACGTGTTTTTAGTTGGTTTTTTAAACCACCATTGGTCTCCATGTGGAATCTGTACTACACAATTGATCTTTTTCAATAAATAGTATGTTCAGTCCACATCGTTTGGTTAACAAAGTCAAGCAACTTGTGCTACTGAGTTAGAGGAGTTCAGAAACAGGCTGAACAACAACAACATCAACAACAGTTAAAATGTTTATTGCATTTATTTTGTTGAGAACAAGTACAAATTGCCCAGTCATTCTGGATTGTTTGAGATTGCAGTATATCATTCAGTGATTCTGGATCTTTCTATTTCTTATCAAAACAACAATGCTTAAAATAACTCCTTGGGTCAGGCCAAATTTTGGGGAGGGGGTTGTCCCTTATTTTTCCATATTCTGCCATGGAAACCCTCATACTAACCATCTTCTTAAATCCAGGGATGATCATCCTTAAGCGATCTGGACTTATAAGAAGGTTGCTTTATTGCCAGCTGGCTGCTAGTCAAACTTCAGAAATTTTAGAAAAGGCAAATTTCAGAAATTCCAATGTATTTATGTTGCTATACAGATAAACCAAATACTAACAGCCCTCATTAGGAAGCTTCAGGAAGCCACCTTGTCTTAGGCACAGCCGTTTATCGTGCGGCTACTATATTCACAGGATCATACAAGGAGGACAAAGTAAGGGAAGCATTTTAAAACACTGTTGTTACTACTATCCTTATCATTACAAATTCTATGATTGCCAGAGGAAATACATCTAGATGGAAAGGTATCTGGAGCTATATTTGGGCAAATTTGTTGGATGATTTGGGATGCAGAGGGAAGCTGTTTTATGCTGACTGTTTTCGTACTTGCAAGAAACAGGGTAGTGAAAAATAGGTGCAAAAGGAAAGTGACTTGCAAAGTTTTTAAAAAACAGTCCTGCCCTATGGAAGCCAGTAAACTTATTGACATGACTTTCAAGACAGAACTACAATGTATCTTCTCAGAATGCAGTGGTGCTGACAACTTATCCAGAGCAGGGGTCAGCATCTGCAGCCTGTAAGCTACATACAGTGCTTGGCTGCAAAAATTACAATAGAGAAAGCTGTTCACTTCTTCCAGTAGCCAGCCAGTCACAACATTGGCAGCTGAGAAAGTTATTTGGTCCCTGCCAGCCAGCTGATCACCACTTGATCAACGTCTGGCAAGGACCAGAAGAATAGAATTCAGAAACCAGCCACCTCTCTTAGGAGGAAAGAAGAGGCCTCATTATGCCCTCCCGCCCCCCCCCGCCCCGCCCCCGAACTGCTGGTTTCTCCCCATGTTGGCTTATTCTGAGAGTTGCCATCCCAGCTCATCAGGAGGCGGCCAGAGTAGGGGAAGTGTTATAGAGACTGGATCAAAAGGTCAGAATTGAACTGCGTGCCAATGAAGTAATATCCACAGCAGTTTTTCTCCTGAGATGCTACTGTGTTTTAATGATAAGACAACTTAAATTAAGCCATTAACATGTAAGAAGTAGCCTAACTTAATACTATGTTTCTCCCAAGAACCATTTTAGTCACATCTTTCTTAACTTCATGGGTATCTCAGAGAGGGATTGTTAGAATATTACCTAGATGTGGTTTTACATAAAGATTTCAACTATGTTTAGCCATAACCCAAGTACCTAGTTTGTATGGATAAAACTGTTAAATAGACGACACATGATTATTAGGCTTAATATCAATTGTCCCTCATTAATGTTGCAGAGAAGTGATTAGCATTTTGAGGCAAACAAGGTGTACTTAGTTAGTGGAACATGACCCTGCTGTCATTAAATTATATCTATGATTAATGATCTTCTGTAGCATAGAGCTTAAAGTTTGAGCAATAATGAATAGATTATCAAGTAGGCACCAGGAAAAAGATGAACCCCGAGGGTTAGAGGCACAGCTGTTGCTGTTCCAAGTTTATTTCAGATCAGAATGCACAACTCTCTGCCTGTCTTCTACTGGGGGATCCAAGGTCTTCAAAAGTTGAAATGACAACCATGCTTTTGTAATATCTGTCACTCAAAGCAGGACACTTGTATCATTATTAATTGGGATGCTGCCTATTTCTCACCTTTCAGATTGCAAGGGCAAGTTCCAAATTTGCTTATTCCAGGGCATGAAAGAAAGGATAATTAATTTTTATTATTATCCACCATACTTATGCCTTCCATCCAGGAAGCAGGCAGAAAGAGATCAGTCAATACATATCTTGTCTGAATTCACCTTTACCTGACCCACACACCTTGCGAGCTGAGAAAAGAGAAGGATCCCACTGGTCCCAATGCAGAAGCAAACCAACCAACCAATAATCTTCCTCCATGGTTAGTGTTGGCTTGCTCAGAGGAACACCAATGACTTAGACTGTACTGGTTTAGTATAATGGGTTGATGAGCTATAACTGAGTTATAAGCAGTTTATTTTTACAGTGATGTGCTCAGGTTGCCAAATTTTCTTTCATCTTTGGAAAGGATTTTTTTTTTAATTTGGTATGTTTATTTATGGCACTGTTCACTAGGAATCCATCATTACCTTAACAGCTGTCACACCAAATGGTACAGCATGTGTGCCTTTAAAAAAGATACAGAGCGCTCTCTCATCCTACAGAAGTGCACGGCCAAAATGCCGTAGGAACCTGGGAGCCAAAATAATGCCCAAGGTATTCTTATTAATTCTTTTTTTCATTTTTGCTCTTGGTTTATATTTAGGGATGGTAAATCATTACATTTTTCTCCTCTGATTTTTCTTCATGGCCCTTTGAATAAATATGAAAAACGGCTGTTGTCTTTTTTTTTCTTCCAAGTAATATTATGAATTGAGATATACATACATACATACATACATACATACATACATATATACTGTATATAATGGATTCCATGTTTTGATAGGTTGATCAGGAGCTGCTCTTAGTAGGTGGAATGGAGTAGAATGAGCCCTATTCAAAAAACTGTAGAATGGGACACGCACAGAGCTACACGAGGTATACTATAATCAGTGTACACCATGTGCACCTGACCAGTGAAAAAAGAAATCTAAAGTATTATATGTTAAATTCAACATTTTCTAGAGCAGCCCATCCAGATGACTTGGGACAAGGCAGAGGGCAGCCAGAAAAAAGCTTTTGATCCTGGTGACTATGTGGATGTTTAAGCTTTGGAATGCTTTGGGTGATGCCTCAAGGGCAGAGGAGAAGAGTATTTCAGTCAGCCTGATCCCTGGGGTCTGTGGCAGGCAGCACAGCCCTGGGCCTATAGCCCCAGACTCATCCATGTCTCAATGCCTAGCCAAGAGTAGGCAGAGTTTCTCAATTGGTCCTCATATGTTACTCTGATCAGGCAGAAAAATGAATAGGGACTAGATTCAAATTTGCCCTTTCATGACTGGAAGGCACTGAGATGCTGCACAGAGTTCTGCTGCTGGAAAGAAAAGGCAGGGTTGGCTTTTGCTGATCACTTTCCATTGCAGCCCAGTGCTTTCCAAAGAGACCTCCTTAACCTCTGGACCGAGGGGAACATTGGACTATGGAGTGGAAATGGGAGATCGTTAGCAAAAAATGCCCTTGTCCTTCACCAAAACATCCTGTGAATGCAGCTCTCTCCAGGAGAGTGCTGGGTCCAACCCTGTATCTTTGAAAAAATTATAGATGATGATGATGATAATGAAAGTTCTTATTCATATTTCCTCCAAAATCTTAAAGTGGCACCTAAAAACAATCTCAGGCACACTTTCTCAGAAATAAGCTCATTAGATACAACAGAGCTTATGCTCAGATAGGTATACCTAAGACAAAAAACTTATAATGAAGTTCAAATCTTACAAAAATGTATTTTAATTGAACTGGATTAATTTAATTTGGTTTAAAAAGTAGATGGTTAATCAACCCAAAGTTCTTCCATCAGCTGAAGGTCCAAGATTTTAGGCAAATGAGTTGCCAGGCTGATAGGTAATGAATAAATTACACTTATATCATTATGTGCAAAAGGTAAGCAATGATGAAATGATGAACTCTCTACCAAGACAGCTATCCCCCACCCCCACTCCCATTGTTTTAAATAAGAGCTAAAGATACGCCCATTCACCCAGGCATTTGTAGGATATCCACAACTCAGTGATCTGATTGCTTTTTAACTACTTTTTTTTTTTTTAATGAACTTTACACATGTTATATGTTTTTAAATTGCTTTGTTCAGGACTGGCAGTATTATTGGTTTATTTCACTGTTTAATGTGGATTGCTTTTATTTCGTACACTTCTCCGTAGGATGAATGGTACGGAGTAATATTATCATAATAGTAATACAATTAGCAGTAGCACTGTTTCATTTAAATTGGCTCAGCCTGGTGATACTGGGATGGGAACAAAAAATCTTTAATGCAGTTGGTAGCATCCTTTCTCCTTTTAGCAGTCTAAAACAACAGATGCAAATATGAGATGTGCACTCAAATAATCTCATCAAAATGTTTCCCAGATTAATTCTGGATTGACAGGGAGCACCAGGAAGGAGGAATCTGCTCTGACTGAGAGCAGCCCAGGTGTTCCGGTTTACCAGTGTTTTCTAGACAAGAAACCTTGATGGGTATGGTAAGAGACAGAAAGCCAGGTCAAAGCAGCAGGCTATTGTAAACTAACTGTCAAGAGATGTCTATAATGGCAGGCATTTCCCACCATAATCATCCAGTGCTTGATGAAAAGGTTATAGCTTTCCAAGCAGTCACGTTAACAATCCGGCAAAAAAAAAAAAAAAAAGGAGGGAGGGGAGTAGGAAATTAGAAATAAGTGAATTAATTACCTCTTGTCCAGATCCCAATGCATAAAAAGGCCAACACAAATGCTAACCCCCCAGCATCACCTAAGATTTCAGTGGAGCTTCTCCAGGGGCATACTGCCAAATGCCTCAACTTGGTCACTCACAGCACAGGCAGATGATCAGAAGCAAACCCCAATGTGTCTAGTATATGCTCACGTGCACACGAATGCACACACACACAGGGCACACATTCCTTGGGTATGCAGAGGTTTCCTCTGACATAATCAGTGGAGGAAGAGCTCAGCTCAAAATAAACCATGTACATCATGAAGGGGCGCTCATCAAATTTGTGGATGACACAAAGCTGGGGGGAATTGCTAACCCTTGAAGATAGATTCAAGATTCAGAAGGATCTTGACAGATCCGAGCACTGGGCTCTATCCAACAAAATGCAGTTCAGTGGAGAGAAAAGTAACATCCTGCAGGAAAAACCAGATGCCCAGGTACAGGATAGGCAGTACCTGGCTCAACAGTAGTGCCTATCAGAGGGATCTAGGTGTCCTGGTGGACCACCACTTAAGTATGAGTCAGCAGTGTGCTGCAGCTGCCAAAAAAGCCAACACAGTCCTGGGCTGCATCAACAGAGAGATAGTATCAAGATTTAGGGAGGTGATAGTACTGCTCTACACCGCACTGGTGAGGCCACATTTGGAATACTATGTCCAGTTCTGGTCACCACAGTACCAGAAAGATGCTGAGGCCCTAGAAAGTGTGCAAAGAAGAGCAACAAAGATGATAAGGGGTCTGGAGGCTAAATCCTATAAAGAATGGGTAAAGGAACTAGGTATGTTTAGCTTATCCAAGAGAAGACTGGGGAGACATGATAGCAGTCTTCCAATACTTGAAGGGCTGCCACAGGGAAGAGAGTGTTGATTTATTCTCCCTAGCACCTGAAGGTAGGACAAGAAGCAATGAGTGGAAGCTCATCAGAGGGACATCCAACTTGGAAATGAGGAGAAATTTCCTGACAGTGAGAACTATTAAGCTGTGGAACAGCTTGCCTCTCGGAGTTGTGGGTGTTGGAGGTTTTCAAGGAAATCGTTGGAGGTTTTCAAGGAAAGATTGGGCAACCATTTGTCTAAGATGGTATGAAGACTCCTGCCTTGGGCAGAGGGTTGGACTAGAAGACCTCCAAGGTCCCTTCCAACCCTTGGGGCATACATGAGGCCCAGGAGTTAAGAAAATGCCACTGTTTTCAAGCAGGGATGGAGAACCTTTAGTCCTCTAGATATAACTGAACTACAATGTCCTGTATCCTTCATTCTTGGCCCTAAAAGCTGGGGCTGCTGGACCCGTGATAGAGGGTAGGCCTCCAGATATTGCTGGGTGGACTACAACTCCCAGCAGCCCCAGAAAGTACCAAACCTAAAAGAAGGCAAAGCAAATAGCTTAGAGCTCTTAAAGTGATGGTCTGCAACCAATTTTCAGAGATAAACCATCCTGAGAGCAAATCTTGGACAGCAGCCCCTTCGTGCTCTTTCTTCGACTGAGCCAGTCAAAGGTCTGGCCATTCATGTATGGGAATGGGAGAAAGGTGATGGTTATCTCATCTAATATCTGGAGCGTTCCAGAAAATTATAGATAAAAGTGATATATGACTACGATCCATAATTGTCTGGCTGCAGTGGTGCCAGAAGCTGTACTATTAAGCAGTGCATGAATTGCTAATTCATAAAATAGAAATAATGACTACCACTTAGATAAGTAGGGGAAAAAAATAGGGAAATATGGAGCCCCTGTAATTTAACCCTTCGCAATAACTCATTGGAGACATTGGGAAAAGTGACACTTACGCAGGCCCTCTCTAGTATTCAATTTGTAGGGTCTTGCTGAGTGTATAACACACTGTTAGAAAATGTATTATTATTGTTGCTGATCGTAGCTTTTAACATTTTTATACATTTTATATATAAACTCCCTCATAAATTAGCCAGAGTCCTTGTTGTAGGGTGGGATATAAATTTAATTAAAACATGCATGACACAAATGCAGTGAAAGATCTCCTCTGTATTAAGCCCTGTGAAGCTTGGAAATAATCTTAGAAAGATTTGAGGAAGGCTGCTTCACTCGGGGAGGAGATGAAAAGCTGTTTCTTTGGAATAATAGGTTTTAAATTGGAGGCCTCTGCTTAAAATCCACAGGCAATAAAAAAAGGGGTCAAAATGGAGAAAATTGCACAACTCTTATATTACTTTAAAAGATCATCATCTCGGGGTTTTTTTCCCCCCTTCCAGAAATAGTTGCTTTCTTCTTTTCTTTTCTTTTTCTTAAGTAGTCATTGACAATAGATGCCATCACTTAGAATCCATGGCTCAATACAAGAATGGTCACAAATTCTCAGATTTTATGCAACTTAAATGTTTCCAGTAGTTGTCTATTTCAGGACGCAGGCTCATTTTGAATGGAAAAATGTAATCTTTGACCTTAAACATCCATGAAAATGACCTTTGAGAGTAATTGTGTGGACTGCAATTTGACTTTATTTATGTGGCTAATTCACTTGTAATGCTTTACATTTGTGCTACATGTTTTAAATGGCTTACAATGGGATTGCTTTGATTTTTTTGCTAGCATCTACTATGTTTAGTCATTTCTTCTAATATGTGCGAAGGCATCTATTCTGAGTAAGTCCCATTTTACAGTACCTAACAAAGATTACACTAGTAGTTTTGCTTCCTACTCCCAAGTTTCTTTAAATCAAAGCCAAAATGTATACAGGATATATAATGTAGGACAAAATTATATCTATATTCTATAACAGTGTTCAATTATGGATACAAGAAGAAGTGAGTGAGAAGTATTCTTCGATAATTGCTGGGTCATATCAAGATACTGCCATACTAAAATGTAAGAGCTTTCATCATAAGCTCAGGGTAATTGTCCAATTGTATTGAAGTCAGTTACATTAGAATTTCACCCATTTCAGGGTTTTACATCATTTTTATGATGATGTCACAGTTATTTAAGTAAGAGATAACTTTCTTAAGAAGACAGTCTTCTGGAAGAAACATTAGGAGATTCCAGGCTGCATTCAGCAAAATTTTGGTAGTTTCCATGTGCAGTAGTTGGGCAAGTTTCTGCTGCATTCTGGAACCTAATCTTAGCCCTCCCTGGAATGCCTGTATGACCTGTATGTGGTAACTTGGGGGTTCCAGGGAGCACTGGTAAAAAATGAGACTGGGAGAACAATTCTTTGCCATTTCCATACAAAAATAAATTAAAAATCTCTCAATCCCATCAAGGTATCGTAACATGAATACAACCGCCATCTCTTTACCTGAACTGGAAACAACCAACTCTAGCCAAATGTTGCTTGATTCTGGCATTCATCTCACTGCAAGGTCCAGCAGGAATGGTTCTGGGTTTTCTGACATCATGAAACTTTCAGATAAACTCTTTCAGATCCATATTACATTTAATATTCACCTTGATTCTAGCCAATTACAATTGATGCAGGAGTTATAAAGCAATCTTGATGAGTGAAGAAACAGGGAAATGAAGTAGGGATAAAATTGAGGTAGTAGTAAAAAAAGAAATGAAGAAAGACTTGATTGTTCTCAAGACAATAATAAGGAAAGGGGAGTTGAAAGTGATCACCCACATTTTGAGTTTGCCAATTCTTTCTCCATTCTATGCATCAAAGTAACAAACATTTCATTAAGAAAAAGAAGGATTGGCAGGAAGTGTGGGGGCGACCTTTGTTGTCCGTGCTAAACATTCAAAAAACCCAATCAGGTTTTTCAAGAGCTCCACCTGAATTCTCAAGGAAGCCATAATCTAGAACCCTGGAAAATCAGAGTTCTGAACTGTGCAAAGAAATCCCTGTAAAGAAAAAAGGTTTATTGCCATTGATTTTTGCCTGTGCTTGTAAAGGGGACATGGAAGGAGAGAACAGAATACTATAGGTGTACTTCTCCCATTCCCCTGTTCATCTCTAGGCTGTACACACATTTAAAATGCCCGAAGAGGATGGGTGGGATTTCTACAATCTATGGGTTAACTTTAGCTGTAGCTAATGTTACACAGAATTACAAAATACTGGTTCTCTTGTTCCAAGGTTTCTGTACATCCACACCCCATTGACCTAACAAAAGCTGGACTTGAGTCTTTAGGATTCTCTTCTGGAATTATTACTTTGTTTTCTTATTACATTTAAATCCCATTTTACTCGCATGAACTCAAAGCATGCATTGTATTTACTTTCCAGTGTTATCTTCACAACAACTTTGTGAGGGAAGTTAAGCTGAAGGATAATTATCTCAGACTTACTCAATTAACTTTATACTTGCAAAGGAATTTGAAATTGTACCTCTCCAGTGCTAGACTAGTACTAATTTTGCCTTTGATCTTTTTTTGAAAAATAATTTTACAATATTGCTTTTATTATTGTTATCAAACTGCTTCAGAATTTCTCCGCTGAGAATTAATATATGAATATTTTTAATAAATAGGCCTTCTTGACCCTGCATGGTCTTCGAGCAAATTTAATATTTATTGGAGTTTCTGATGGAAGTCTTACAATAGGTTCTGCATCTTCAATAGTTTTATTAGATGCAGATATTAAACCCAGGAAGTTTGCAGTATGGCATCTCCTGTTAAATGTGTGTGTCTCTTTATTTACATCCTGCCATTCCACCATATGCAGTCAAGATGCTTAACAAAAGTTTAGGGCATAAATGTAAAAAAAGAAAATTAACATAATATAGAAGTATTTAAGATGTTGCTGATAAAGATGTTTTCCACTTATACAAATTTGGCTCTAAACAACAGGAATGGAATTTCTCCTGAAATTAATATGGGAGAGAAAATTCTTTATTTAAACCAAGAGACAGTATGCGTACTTTTACTGTAAGATTCACTGGTCAAAATACAGAAGTCTGCAGTCAACCTCCATGTAAGAAACAGAATCAGTAGTAGCATATTTATTGAACAGCAATCTTCTACTGTACATACATATTTGAGGTAAATCTTACAGAAATCAGTTTTAATCATCTTTAGTAGCTATTTCACTCTTGTTACAGCCCAATTCAGTAATTTCTCCCCGCTCTGGTGCAGCGGCCATTTTAGAGGCAGAGACTGAGTTCTGTGATGGTGTTTGGATTTGGGAATTGTGAATTTCTCCTGACCACAATTCAGAATACGATATTCATAGGGGCCTAATGATATTTGCATTGTCTAAATTACATATATAGTATATTTGTAGCAGTTAGTAAATATTTTACTGATTCTGCCTAGCAAAAAGAAACCCATTCAAAAAGGCACCTTAAGTCAAAAGGGAAACCGCTTGTCTTAATCATGCCTCTTAACACAGATGCCTTTCATGCCAAGAGTGCTTGCAAGCAGCAATGATGCAAACACCTCATAGATTGTAATGTCTTTCTTCACACAGAACCTTTAAATTATTACAAAGAGAGAAGTACGTTCCAGGTAAGTCCTTTCTGTGGGAAGGAGGGAGGGAGGGGAAGGGGAAGGGGAAGGGGAGAAATTTAAAATCCACTTTTCTGTTTAAGAGGCAGAAGTATCAAAAAGAGTTAGTAATTAGTAATAATTGGGCAATTTCCTCTTGCACTACAATTATTTGAACCAATCTGTTTCCTTCCAATGTTGCTTTTGTTCCTGTCAAAGAATTTTATCCCACTTTTTCAATTCCCTTGATGAAACATACTGCTTTTCTCTTTGGTCTGTTTGGCTGCTAACCCCAAAAGCATGATGAGATTAATTATTCTGAAGAGTTTCCATCTTGCATCTTCTGGATCACAGGTCTAGGGCACTGCCATGGCTCTAGACCAGTTTTTTTCTGAACTCGGTTGCGTGGGATGCCAGGGTTCCACAAGAGGTTGATGGGCTTCCTTGAGAGACCAAGGGGGAAAAATTCACTCAGAGACAGCCCATTTTCTATCACCAGAGCTTTGCCTCTTGATCAGGGAATCTTGAGATTTTTTTTTTTTAAGCTAACAGGTTCCACAGCTTGAAAAAGTTCAAAACCCCCTGCTTTAGGCCATGACCGGTAAGCATAACAATCCATTTACCATGGTATTTTCTGCTACAAAGAAATATACTCCCAGATCCTATTTGTGCTTCCAAGTGAATATACATATTTCTATAAGGCTATCCGTATAATGAAGGGCAGCTTCCTCTGATAGTACACATCATAATATGGAACGTAACATTCTCCACAGTTTTCTTGCCTCCTGTGCGGCCAAGCAGGATAGATCTGGAGTTGGAAAAGCGTCCTTCTCTCTAATACATATGTGAGCATTTCCTTGTCAGGCTCACTAGCAAAGCTCAGCAGAATCTTGCAGGCAACTGAATCAATGTGGCTTGACTAGGCTCTAGGTTTGTACTTGGCTTAACACAAGACACAGCCCAGCAAACTAAGAATCTTTATTGCGTATCAAGAAGAAGCCACTGAAACAGTTAATAAGAAGGTGCAGTTACCTCTTTCTACCCATAGTAGCTTAATTCTGGTGCTTCTTTTTCTCACTCTTCCCATGGCTTATGTAGGACTTTTTTGCCCTACGCTTCTTGGCCTTCAAGCTGGGTGAGTGGTTGTTAACAGAACTGGCATCTCTGTCCTGAGAAAGTCTGACTCTCAACTTTTCCCCTCCCTCTGCCCAGAATGCAGTTGGGGTACAACACAGATTAGCAACCATGTTCCAGGATCAGACCAATTTTGCAACTCCCAGAATCCCCCAAACCACACTGCCAAGCTTCAGTAGCACAGTGACAATGCATTTGAGGGTGATGCTGTTGAGTGTTAACAAATAAGGTTGAATAATGCACAGAGAAAAAGCAAACAGAGAGAAGGGCTGAATTGCGACCTCTTCTAGTAATATTATGATGTTATTGCCATGACCTTTGCAGCCCTTGGAGGGGGGATTTAAAAGAAATAAATAAAGTACAGCTCCTGGAGGAAGGACTTGGCTCAACCTTGAACTAATAGAAGGTTTAACTCTCCCCAATCCCTTTCCTTCTTTCCCTCCTTTTCCTTATTTGAATTAGGGGTGGCAGTTCCTATCCAGCCTTGGCTAATACTAAAAAAGCCAAGCAAGATTGGACATGATTACTATTTGGATCGGAGACTACCAGGAAATCCCAAAATTGTAGGCTAGACTAAGAAGCAAAAAAATCCTGGAAGAGGGCAACAATGAACCATTTTTGCGTTGCTACAAAGAAAATTACTTGAAGGTGCCCATGAAATTAGGAGACAAGCTTGGCTCAAGGAATCTTAACTTTTAAAATAAGAGTATATCCATTCCAGACAACTGAGGTATGGAGAGTTTTGTTAGTGCTGCGTTGTGCATCTTTTCCTTATCCTTCTCAAAAATCATACAATGTTCTCAAGAACATAGATATCAAAATGCCTATTAAAGTAGTAGTCGTCGTCATCATCATTTTATTAAATTTATATGCCACCCACGTCCCAGCGACTCTGGGCAGTTTACAGTTGTTAAAAACATTTAAGAACAGAAATCAACACAAAACACTCACACACAAACAGCACAATGCAGAACGACGGCGGCAAAGAGAACAAACTCAGAGGGGAACCCAAAAGAAGGAAGGGGTGTTCATCATCCTTGCCAAAGGCCTGGGTGAAGAGCCAGGTCTTTAAGGCTCTTCAGAACAGCAGCAGCCATCTCAAAACTGTTACATTGAAAACTGATATTGAAAAACAGGCTAATAGGAAGGTGGAATGAAGTCATACAAATGGCTACTCCAAAGTTCAGCTGTGTTCTTTTTATGAAAAATACTCCCAAGGTTCAATATAAAAATCAAAGTTCCATGAAAACACACGATTATTGTGATTTCTCAGGGTTATGAGATCCATTTAATGCAAAGTGGTGTCAAAATAGAATTAACTGAGACTTTAAAATAGATTTGAAAGTAGATCTGTGTCTAAAATACATTTTAAACACACATTTCTCTGCATTGTGGCCTGCACCATCCAAAACTTTCACATCCTGTACAGATTGTTTCCTTTTATTGAAGTTAGTTATTTAGCATGAGTATATCTTACCCAGCGTACCGCAAGCTGTGCCTAATAAATATTTAGCAACATGAAACCAAGAGATTTTCTAACCTTGAAAACAATAACATCAGAAAGAAAATAATCACTAGGTGACCACTGAGCTTCCTCACAAATCCCATTCATTGTATTAATGGTGTGCATACCAGTTCAACCAATTAGACTACATTGGAATATATCGCTCCATCGAAAAAAAAGGACGCTATACTTGCTTTGTTGCAATAAGAGCCAAATGTCTATTTTGAACAGGAGAGCTTAGTGTTACCCAAGTTAATCATACTGTTCCTTTTCTCATATTATGGTTCAATCTGCGAAACTTTTCTGGAACACTAACGGAGAGGAATAAATGAAGTTAGCTTTGGACTCGGCATGTGACAGTGGGAGACTAGACCAGGTTTAATTCAACCTTACTGAATCCTCTTAAATTGTGTCACTTGTCAAATTCACACTTGACTTTGGGAAACATTAAACTGTTTTCGCCACTGAGAACTAATTAAGAAATCTGGCCCTCTGTGGCTGAGCTCATTTTGTTCGGGTTGACTGCTTGTTCAAGTCTGACTCTGGATGCTCCTCTAATGTACACTGTGACCAACTATTTCAGTTGGATTACGGTAATTACCTAGCTCAACACTTTTCTGATACATTTTGCAATAATGGAATCCAAAGCTTTGATATGCTCCTCAAGCCACACTTTCAAGTGCAAATTTTGGCTTGAGGATAGACTCAGTAATCCAAGGTCTTCATTAACAAATATTCTACAGGGCAGTTGAGCGCAGTATGACTGTAGCTAAGCTCTCAAAGGCCGGAGCTCTTGTGAAAGGACTTCTTTTCAAAACAAGCCCAGCTCTTGTCAGAAAAAGAAAGGGAGATACTGCTCTGTCTAGGCCAGGCCATGGTTGCTATGTCTCTTAGGCAGGCAAAATGACTTTTGAACTGGCAAACAGGATCCTTTTTCTTTAGTAAAGTAAGTAGATCTGTCACTTCCAGCAGACCAAACACTTTAAGAAGCTTTTTCACCTGTTAACCAGAACAACAGTAACATAAATAGAGGACTTTCTTCTTAGCTTTATGTCAAAGTTACCTTGAAACAAACCACCAACAGTTATTAGGGTGACAGATGTACTGTAGATAGATGTTCGTGTGCTTATGTACACATGTGCTTCCTTGTAGCACCAATAATTCTATATGTTCTGGTTTGATTTCTAGCAATCTATCACTCGTAAAGTTCTACATGGCATAGAGCCAAGCTACTTGTAGGACTGCCTCTCTCACACTATTTCTGCTTGCCATACCAGATCTAGCGGAGAGGGCATGCTCTGGGTCCCCCTCTATTAAACAATGTCATCTTGTCAGACCCAGGAGTCATGCCTCTTCTGTGGCAGCACCTGCCTTGTGGGACAGTATCCCCCACAGAGATCTGCATGGCCCCGACTCTGTTAGCCTTTCGTAAGGCTCTGAAGATCTGGCTGTTTCCCAAGTGTTTGGGCCGGGAGGTTAGACAAGCTGTGACGGTGATGTGTTTTTTTCTGACTGGGATGCATCGTTTACCTTAGACATCATGAGTCATTTCTTGTAACTATTGTTTTAAGCCTTGTACACTGCCCAGAGTCACTGTTGTGAGATGGCTGCCATATAAATTATTTATATAAATCAATCATGTGTGCAACATAACATATAACAGGAGGAGTGTTGTGTTTCCCAGGGTCTGGCAAATCTGGGGGAAAAAGGGAGGGAGGGAGGGAGGGAGGGAGATGATACCAACACAAATCTGGCAGATCTGTCCCTGAGAACTCTAGCTAAGTTCTGGGTTGTCTGGTTGTGTTTCCCCAGTTGAAGGAGTTTGAGCTAGGCAGGTAGTTTCATGGTACCACCAGTGAAAGGGAAGATGATTCTCCTTACCCAAGCACAAGTTTTTAGATAACAGGAAAAATTACAGCCACTTAGCGAGGATTACCAGGTCCAGGTATTTTGGAGTACAAAGTATTAATACAAAAATCAACACTGGAGTAACAAAGAATACAGGATTTTTATTTTAATAATGGCAATGAAGGAACAACCAGAGAAAGGGCTGTCTATTTCCCCTGCCAGCTTTACCTTCCTGGTTCCAGTTTTCCCAGGCTTTGGGGCAGAAAGACTGAGTCCTAGGCCCAATCAGACAAATCTGTTTCTCACCTTCCTAGCTTCTTTGAGGACTTCCAGCCATGGCAGCTTGAGGACAAGAAACCTCTAACTCCCTCCTCCCCTGCATTCCACTTCCTGCCTCTCATTGGAAGAGATTTTAGCAATACCTTTAAAGTTTAAGCTACTTAAGAGTTTAGTGCTTCTAGAAATGCCTCCTTCGGTGATCTGACCCATGGGCTTCCATGCAAGTCTCTGTTGCCCACCCCTAAAGAGAAGGATGCTCATTCCATGTTTGCAAATGCCTGCCATTTTTTCCTTTTAACTCAAGAGGCATTGCCTAAGATTTATCCAGGCAATAAAAAAGATTTCAAATCCTTAAGCTTGGTACAGGCCTTCTTCATGTTGATTCAGCACACTGGGTGAACCAAGCCATCACACCGGCCAATAATATGATTCATCTGGACATGGCATATTAGGTGAATACATAGCCCAGGTTTAGGGATCCAAGTGTTGTCCAGACCCAGCCTGTATGGGTAATACAAAAAGGCTGTGAAAGCAGGTCACATTAGAGAACTGGGGATATGAAGTGCAAGCCTGAAGATTAGGTGCAAGGAGGTAACGAAAATGTACAGATCAAAAAAAGTGTTTTACCACTGCAGCCATCCAACTGCATTTGTGCTGCTGTTTGATGAAAACCGACTCTAAGGCAGGACAGTTATTTGTAGTTAAATGAGGGCCAGAGAAGTGGAGCACTTTCTGCAAAGAGCTCCCAAAACTCAGTGCTGCAACATCCCAACATGCACCACAGATACACAGAGGGCTCTGTTACTTTTATAGCAATCCTTTCACATAATCCAATTTTACAATCAATACTAACCATGCCTTTTTAATGGGTGGATTTAATTGAAAACCACCAGAAGGAAATACATATTTGCTTTTCAAAATTTCATGGCATCCAGGAACAAAGGGATCAGCCAGGCAGTGTGTGCGCGCGTGCGCGCTCATGCACGCGAGTGTGTATTTCTTTCATGTTTCCACAATCAAAAGTGCTGCTGGTAAGGAATATCAAGCATTTTTATTGATTTGCCTTAAAGGTGGTCAGACTAGCAGCCTTGCCTGAATTGGGTTTTCATGCTTGCTTTAATAGATTCACACATATCCAATCCTTAGCACTAACCCCAAAATAGTCAAAACAACTTCAGGTATTTTAACCTTACTTTCTCAGGCAGGAATTGTTCCAATTATCCCATTTGCTTGCCGTTCCCATCATTGTACAATTTTCTTCAGGTGAGCAAAATTAGCTAACATAGATTTCACTCTGTAACATTATTATATTATATAGCTACTGGACTAATGTTATAGTCCAGTACATCCTGAGGCTAGACCAGATTCCTGAAGACCTACACAGTGAGTCAGGAGTTGTAGCCATGTGCGATCTTTATCCCACTGTACATTTCCCATGTTCTAGCACCTTTAATGTGCTTTGCATATCACTCAACACGTTTGAGACAGAAGAATGCTTTTGGGTGATGATGTTATGTCATGGGTCAGTATACCAGAAATTGGAGGACAAGATCCAGACTCTGCTCAGATCCTGCCATGGGTGAGGTGTGGGGGAAGGGAGTTTGTTGCCCCTCTATGAATCCTCATTGGATTGGTAGTGTCTTCAACACGAATGATGGGGTGGGGGGCAGCATCCCTCATTGACCTGGAGGTGCAGGGAAGATTCATGTAGCACACAACTCTCTCTGCCACCTCCCCGTATCTACTGCCAAAACCAACTGCCACATATACTGGGGAGAACCCAATTTTGTAGTAGCTAATGGAGATTGCCAATAATGGGTATTCAAGAAAATTAAGCTCTGACCAATTTAATACAGGTTCAAGAAAGTAAAGGCTTCTTTGAGTTGAGCTGGGCTTTAAGTGACTATACGGATAGATCCACATTGCTTTCTTATAGTTTGTTATTGCGTTCTTCAAAGATGTGTTTTGTTTAAAATAAACTTCTCTGTTTGATGATCACCAACCCAAGTACTAATCAGGTCCAACCCTGCTTAGCTTTTTTTTCAAAATGAGCTCACCTTAGCTAGATGCTGCTATCTGTATTTCTGTACTTCATTTCTAT
Source organism: Liasis olivaceus (assembly GCA_030867105.1). Classification (NCBI taxonomy): domain Eukaryota; kingdom Metazoa; phylum Chordata; class Lepidosauria; order Squamata; family Pythonidae; genus Liasis; species Liasis olivaceus. Next base: position 137,327,216 of record CM061349.1, on the reverse strand, counting down.
TATGTGAAGGGTGAGCCAGTTTGGTGTAGTGGTGAACGTACTAAGCTGGAAACCAGGAGATTGTGAGTTCTAGTCCTGCCTTAGACATGAAGTCAGGTGGGTAATTTTGAGCCACTCACTCGGTCTAGAAAGAAGGCAAGAGCAAATCACTTCAAAAATGTTGCCAGGAAAAGTGAAATGGGTTTGTCCAGGCACTTCCCAGGTGAGTCAAGATTGATTTGAAGGTAAACTCAAGTTATGTGAGGAGTTTCTTTCACACAGATTTTGGGGAGTGGGGGAAGAGTGTTAACCTTGAGAATGGCATTCTTTCTTGGATAATTTTATGGGCTGGCTATATTTCATTGTTGTGTGAAGTTAAAACCCAAAGTAAGAAGGTCGAAGAACTTTATTCCCAAAGTCCTCCCCTCTCTACACACACATAGAGACCTGCACATATTTGTAGAGTGAGATCATCAAGCTCAATAAGGAAATAATCTCTAAAATATTTTAGAGCTTCAGTCTAAAAAATTAATTCCTATCAAATTCCTTAAATATTTGGGTTGGGCAAAAACCATAATAATCAACATAGTAGATATTGTTACTATAGTTATGGATGCAGGTGGGCCAACAAGAAAGCTCAACATTTATTAGATATGTATCTTACTTTTTTGCCAAAAGTAGTGCAATAAAAAAATGGATAATATGGAGTTCTGTTAAACATGATAAATTAAAATGTCAAATATATCAGCAAGAAAGGAACAAATGGCATCTAACCAACTTAAACACCAAGTGTTTGCTTGCCGGAGACTATCTAGGCCTGCTGAGGAAGGAGGATAGATCAAAGGGAAGCCAGAGAATAGAGAAAAAGGATTTTAAGGTACTATCGGGCATCAAGGGCACAGGGTCTGAGAGGCACAGCTTCTGGGGTTTGCAGTTCAGAGCTCTAAGAAATTAATATGCAGATTTCACTGTCTGTCTCCCTTGGTCTATTCGGATCTCCGATGTCTTAGCCAGCAAAATAATTCTGGGAAAAATAGAACATGGTGCAACATTGCACAAGAGTCTCCCACTCTGTTTATCATATCACTATTTATCCACTTATGTATATTGTTGTTTAGTTTTCTGTTCCATCTACAGTGGTACCTCGGTTCACGAACTTAATTCGTTCCGCGACTCTGGTCGCGAACCGAATTGGTCGCGAACCGAATCAAATTTTCCCATAAGGTTCAATGTAAATATGGTTAATCCGTTCTGACCCCTCCGAATTTGGTCGCCAACCGATTTTTGGTCACGACCCGAGTCAAATTTCCCCATAAGGTTCAATGTAAATACGGTTAATCCATTCTGAACCATATGTATATTTTTTTTAAAACCACAAAAACATGAAACAAAGTACAGTACAGCACAGTATGAAGATAGAGGACACTGACCTTGCTCGAGGCGACTTCTGGCGTGGAGGACAGGAAGGCGGGTGGGGAGGCGGTTATTGCTTGGAGGGAGAGTCCCCCTCCCTACAGGAAGCCCCGACCACGTGTCACGGCAGGGAAAATGGCCACGGATCCTGTTCGTAACCCGATGCGGAGTTCACGGAGGCAACATTTTGCGACTGGAGCTGTTCGTGAACCGAATTGTTCATGAACAGAAGTGTTCGTGAACCGAGGTACCACTGTACTTTAGTTCATTATGCTATAGGCAGAGAGGCAGCTTGGTACCATGGGAGCCCTAGCCTTCAGGTTTGTATGGCGGGGGTGGAGAAGTTCCCTTTAGCAGTGATATCTGGTAGTGAGGAACAAGAACCATTTTATTGTAGGAAAAACCCCCTTTCATCTACTTACCTTCTATCTACTATCTGTCTAGGCATGTATGGATTAAAGAAAGACATAGTCTTCTCTCTGGATCTTCTGTGTAGGTTTCCATTAAACTGGGGGAAATAATTGGGTAACGCATTGTAACACATTGGGGCTGGGTTACTTACAGGATCTTCTCTCCCCATTTAATGGTATGTGGGAATGACTTGGGAGAGAGGAGGAAGAGCCTCAGCTTACACAATGGTCTGATAAATGAAATCCGAATCTGAAGGAGGGGTGAGGGTGGAGAAAGTGTCTCAGAAGGGACCCTCCCTAGTTTCCAAGAGAGTAAAAGGAGGGGAGAGGTACCTTCAGACTTGCAAGATTTTATTATTGTAACCGTACAAAAAAGGTAAATTAGTACTAATGGTTGGTGCTTCTTATCTGGACTACCTCAAAGGGCTACAAGCTGGTTATTTCTACATATCCTATCTGGTCTGGCAGAAGGGGCATGCTCCAAGTCCTGTCCACCAAGAAGGAGACCTTTTCTGTTATGGTAACCACCCCCTGGAATATCATCCTTCTGGAGATCCCTGTCCCTGTCCCTGCTGGCCTGGGAGCCTGTCTCCCAGTTGTGTTGATTATAACTCTTGGTTGCTATGATTTTTGTTTTTATATGTTCTTATTATTTTAACATTGTAAACCACCCAGAGTCATATATTTGAGATGGATGGCTATATAAATCCATCAAACGAATGAATGAATGAATGAAGTAATATCCTCTCAAGAGCCCATCATTCTCAGCATTTCACATATTCTATCTTTATTCCTTTTCACTGAATACTTTAAAAAAAATACCTAAGAAGGCTGCTCTATTTTCAGCTACTATAAAAGTCATTTTGACCATGTCATACTCCACTAAGCATGACAAAAACACAGAAGCAGCTTTACCATTTTTTCCCTTGCGTTTATTTATTTATTTGGATGGCACTGGACTTTTCACACTGAGTAAATTACCTACTTCCTTTTTTATTTTGGCACCGTATTCAATTTTCCTCTTTCTGCTTGAAAATATACTTCAGTAATTAAAAGCAGCGAATTGGATAAGGCCATTTCTCCCATTAGTTTTGACTAAGTAGAAGAAAACGAAGTTTTATGATTGCTCTTGCCATGCTCATTTCAATGTATTTCGATTCTTTAATCTCAAAATGGACCCATTCTAAATAAAGTAATATACTTTACAACAGTATCGGGTAGGAAATAATTAGGCTGCAAGTTCTGGAGGCTTTAATATGGATGAAATTATATAACTATCTTTGCACGCTGCATAAGGCCCTATTAAATGCACAGGCTTGCGATGTTGCTGGCTGTCAGAAAGCAAAATGAAAAATAGTTTTAATAGCTGCTCTTTGACCTGTTTTATATTTTATGTCAATTATAACAGCACACAACCATGCATAATTATGAAGCATAGATGCATTAAAATGTACACATAATTTGTGTTCTTATGGCAAACATTGCAGGAAGGTTTAGAAAACAAACTGGTGATTTCCTATTGTTGTAAGTCATCTGAACATTTATATATTGAGATTGAATATCTTAAGACAGATTTGTCATTCCATCTGTCCTGAGTAATTTTAAAGAAAGATTTTTTTTTTTCAGATGGACAAAAATCCCTGCATAGACACAACTTGCTGCCATCTGTACTTGCTTTCATAACACAGTATGTAGGTTCTAGCATGAATAGCAAAGTAACCCTGGAAAATATACAGATTTGTTATCTGAACATCATTTTTTTTAATCATCCAATTTATTCACAGCAGGAGTTTCTTTCTGGCATCATTGAAGCCATCTTCATTTGGGGCAGAAAGACTGGCTCTTTTTTCTTTTCTGCACTGCCTCTACTTTTTAAATATGGGATGACTGAAGAAAAAAAATCCATTTTTTGGGAGTACTCTGTACAAAATTATTAGTCAGTAGCATTCTGATTACTATGATTCTTTCTATTATTTAAAAATCACCACCACCACCACCCAGACTAGGTAATGAGAAGACTCCAAGGCCAAGTAGAGAAAGCCATGTCATTCTCTTAGGATGACGATAGCTAAGCTTATAGTCTACTCATGCAGTGAGTGGGCTAGAAGAGGAATGCATTCTTTTAATGTTCTCCTTAAAGATAAAAATCCTTGCAAATAGAAAATTAGTACAGCAGAATCCAAATTGGGCTCAAAGCATTCTCGGTGCTGTGACAGAAATTGAGTTCAGGGATTTATTTAATTTTTTAATGTAGGACAGGCCGTAAGGTCTCTCTTAAGGGCTTTCTGAAATAATACTGCCTCCTCCCCATCTTGGGATTCTCACTTTATCCTGCTATATCTAGAGAAAAGCAACCTGGAGCTCTCTAAATGCTCTGTGTGCAACTTCTGTCAGCCCAAGCCAACAGTTGAAGGAGCAAAAGAAAGTGGAAGTTATTGTCCAAACCATCTGAGTAGCATATCTTTCTGCCCTCTATAATTAGCTTAGCAGGGTTGGCTACCTAAGTATTCTAGAGGAGAATTTCAGGCCATTTGATATAATCCCCTGCTTGGTGCAAGAAGTCTCTGTCCTTTGCATAGAGAACTACAGAATGCACCATCCTTCTAAGAAAAGCCTTCTCAGGTAAAATGCCCTTACTGAGAAGATATTTAACCAAAATCTATGATGAATGAAGAATTTTTGCTCTTTCCTTCAGTATTAATAAGAAACAAATGTTCCTTATATAGTATTTGTCATCCTTGAGATCTACCATCATTCTACTCTCTGCTCAGGATAGAGAGGTTTAATGCATTTACTCCAATACATTTGGGGCTCCTGTTCATTAATGGAGAGCAGGTCACATGCAATGATAATGCCCTGATAGGGAATTCCAACATGAGCATCTGAATGCTATTCCAAGCCCTGTGAGGTCAGCTTTTTAGAAGAATGTAGCATTGCCACAATTCAGGGAATATTACATCCAGATTTTCTCTCTCCCTTTTCTTAGTATGCCAATTATCAGAGATAAGAGAGAGAACAGAGGTGGTCATCTTTATCATTCAGTATTCCAGGAGTGCACTTCCTCTCCCAAGTTTCTCTGTCCAGATCCTCTCAAAAATTGTTGCCAAATCGTAATTTGTAATGTGACAGAAGACAGACTATTAAATGCAATTGCAATAATCACTTCCTTACCTGCTCAATGCATTTATATGCTGCCTCTCTTTTAAAGAATTCTAGGCTGCTCCACCAGATAAAAAGTCAGAAACACAAAAATAAGCACAAAACAGCTGCAGAGAAATCCAGTGGCCATCTGATTAACTTTATTTAACTTGATTAATAAAATTAATTCTAATTAATTCTAATTCTGTCCGCTGCTTAGTCCCCTTTGGAGTGCGGGGCCTGAAAGGAAGTTGTACATGTTTGCAGCATTCAAGCTACAGCTTCCTGTCAGGGCCAGGCTTTGTGTCCAAGACTCCAGAAAGTGGCTGAACTCCCAGCATAATCAAACAACCCTTATGCTGATGAAATAGAGATCCCAATGGGATGCAGCTGCCTCTCTTCTCCATTTTTAGTCATACCAAGGATTGTCAGCTCTGTGTTGCAATGTTTTTGTAGAGAAGAATGGGGTATCTATGACCCTCAAGATATTGGACTGTAACAGGGGTGTCTGCAGAGTACGGTTAAAAAAAAAAGTCAGGAAGGCAGCCATGATGGTGTAAAGATCTGCCTGGTTTTTGCTGCCATCTTGACTTCTTCTTTTTTTTTTAAACCATACTCTGCAGACACCCCTGGAGTACAGCTTCCATTATCCCTGGCTATATTTCCTGGTGCTAATGTCTGGAAAATGACAGGACCTGAGACATTTTCCTCAGTAGCTTTCTACTGGAGATGCTAGAATTTGAAGTAGGAATCTTCTACAAGCCAAGTCTGTGCTCTACTAAAAAGCTGGTTTCACTGGGACTTTTAAGATGAGTAGGACAAGAAACATATTGCCACTGTTAAAAATGGCAATCTTGTATAGAATTCTCCCATTCTTTGTTTCACGATACGTAGGAGAAACATATCTAAGGCTCCAGGAAAGTGGTGCTCCACAAACTCAAGTATTCTCTCACTTCTTTGGCATCAATGAATGAAGATGGGAAAACATACTACCCTACTGGGCTAGGAGATATCAGGTAAACTGTATCATATATTATGGACAGGGACAATGGAAAATTACAGAGGCATCTCCTGCTTTGGGGCAGTTTATTTCCTATTTCTATGGATACAAGATGGTACTAGGTTATCCACTGGGACAATGATCTGTCCTCACAGAGGAAACAGTTCTTCATTCAATAACCCCACTACCACAATATTGGGTACACCAGGCATGAATACCTAGAGCTCTCCAGTAATCCCTCCAGCAAGTCTAGTGGTGAAGGATGTTGGGAATAGTAGCTGAGCAACATCTGGAGAATCATACATTGCCTATGCTTGATCTACTGTGGCTGGCTGCATATTTCAGATGGAGTCTTCCCCTGGAGCTTCTAGTCTGGCACTTTTGCATTTCATTCCTTATTATCTGAAAATTTGAACTTGGTCCCTTCTAAATAGAAAACATAAAATAATATTGTTGGAAAGGGGACATTTAGGTGACTTACAGCTCCCTGCTCAAATGCAGGAATTCCAATTAAAGAATTCCCAATAGATGGCCATTGATCTCAGCTTTAATAGATCCAGAGAAGAAGAGCCCACCACCTCACTGGGTAATTAGTTCTACAATGGAAACTACTCTGATATTTTTTTGTAAGATTCAACAGGAATCAACCTTCCTGTAATTTAAACATGTATTCTCTGTTCTTTATTCTGGAGGGACAGAGGACAGGCCTGGGCCTTTTTTGATGCCATATTCTTTCAGAGACTTGTGGAGTATCATCATAGCTCCCGTCCAGCCTTCTCAAACTAAACCTACCCAGTTCCCTTGATCCCTCCTCATAGGATTTGGGTTTCAGTTTCCCACTTGTCCTTACTGGTCTTCTGTAGTCCTATTACAGCATTTTTCTTTAATGTGATGCCCAGGAATGGACTGAGCAGGCTGACTAGCATTAACTTATTATTTGGACCACCAAATTAAAGCATCTCCAGGTTAGCTATTTGAAGTAGTTGGGAAACAACCAGCAGCTAAGAAATCTTCCACATTCTGCCTAGGAAGGGAAATATGTCTATGCTTGAGTGTACTGAATGTAAACACCAATTAATAATAGCATTGAGAGGCGGATCCTTTTTCTAGAAGGCAATTGAGTGACAAGTTGCCAATTTGCTTTCTGGGACATTTGCTTTGGTGCAATTGGCAAGAAGAAAACAGACAGAAGGCAAGCTTTAAAAAAAAAAAAAAACCACAATAATTATTCGCTGAGTCACCAGATGCTTCCAGGGAAAGAGCAAAGTCAAAACTGGAGTCAAAATCGATAACAAGCAAGGCTGCTTTTCAAAGCACCAGGGAGGGAGCCTGCCTTTTCATTGTAATAGCAGAGAGAATTTTGTCTGATTAATTTGCACGGTGCACAGCCTAGCTTCTGTCAAAAGTCTCGACTTTGCAGATTTCCCAGTCCACACTGTTAGGATTGTCATGCCTGCTTGTAAACAGGAGGCTCCATTGGTTACCCTCAGACTGGATTGAACAAACTAACATCATAACAAGAGTGTTTACGGAGAGGAAAAAATGCTTAAGCACTGAAGCAGAAAGGGCTTAGCACTGATCAGACCTTTCTCCCACCTTTATTCTTCACTGTTCACATTGAAATGCAAATATCAGCACAGGGTTTCCACTGGCGTGCCACTCACAAATTGAAAAGCAGTTTTTATCTATGCAAATGTAAGCATGGTAATTGAAGTTAATCAATCAATGCTAGCTTTCACTAAAACCTTGAACATGATTGAATAAAGTAATTATCATTCAGCAGAAAATGATGAAGTTGTAGACAGCATGAACCTTATTAAAGGAGGATTTTGAGTCACAATGGCTTAATTTAGCTAACAGCCCAGCCTTAGCCCAACCAACACTGTACCCAGACTCTTGGAATGGCTGCGTGGAGGAAGGGAGGGGAGAATTTTTTAAATTATTTTTTTACAGTGCTGGATTAGTAAAAAGTACTTGTTACACTATAAAGGATAAGCCATAATTAACATCCTTCTTTACTCTAAACACATCAGTGAACAAAGATTGCTATGACATCCTACAAGTGTCCAAGAGCAACAGCCAGCTGTTAAGGCTATTAATATACTATCCGGACACTGCCAACAGCCTATACAAGTCGTTCACCATGAAGCCCCCCTTCCTCAGGATCATATGCAATCTGGGGTCATGTGCAACATCTTTTTCAAATGAGATTTCATTCTATAAAGTTTCCACTTTGCAAAGATAA